>OY764962.1:116278560-116281060 GCA_963668005.1 Melieria crassipennis | reverse complement strand
CTACATTTTACTCCTCACGGCGCGACCGTCAACTAGAAACATGGGCCCCACTTTTGACTCCTGAAGATGTGATTTTCAAGAAGAAATATGGGTCCTGCATTTGACGAATGAAGAGAAGACATTTTCAAAAATAAATATGCTTCCTCTATTTGACCCCTAAAGAAGAGATTTTCAAGAATAAAAATGTTTCGTACGTTTGACTTCTAAAGAAGAGATTTTCAAGAAGAAATATGGGTCCTGCATTTGACTCCTAAAGAAGAGGTTTTCAAGAATAAATATGCTTCTTCTATTTGACTCCTGGAGAAGAGATTTCCAAGAAGAAATATGGGTCCTACATGTGACTTCTAAAGAAGAGGTTTTCAAGAATAAATATGCTTCCTCTATTTGTCTACTATCGAAGAGAATTTCAAGAATAAATATGCTTCCTATATTTGACTCCTCAAAGCGTGACTTTCAAGAAGAAATATGGGTCCTGCATTTGACGCCTAAAGAAGAAATTTTCAAGAATAAATATGGGTCCTACGTTTGGCTCCTAAAGAAGAGATTTTCAAGAAGAAATATGGGTCCTACATGTGATCCCTAAAGAAGAGATTTTCAAGAATAAATATGCTTCCTCTGTTTGACTCCCAGAGAAGAGCTTTTCAAGAAGAAATATGGGTCCTATATTTGACTCCTAAAGAAGAGATTAAGAAGAATTAGAAGAAGAAAAGGAAAAGAATTAGAAGAGATTAAGAGATTAAGAAGAATATTGGAAGCTAAAGTGTGTAATTTAATTTAATTAATTGTTGTGCTTTATAGTGTTTAATTTATGCAATGAATGAAGGCAGTTTACAAAAAAGAATTTCATGCTGATCTGATTTTTTTTATACGTTTTTTTTGCGTGAAGTTGTTGTTAAGCTGAAACTGAATGAATAAAAAGGCTGCAATAAAAAAACAATAAATATATTTTTATTTTTCGTGAGAAGCAATTCCTTAGTTACAAATGACAGAAATTAATTTAAAAAAATTTTAGAAGATTTTTTAAATTTTTGGGAGGAAATTTCAGCTTTTTGTCAAGATTTAGGAGAAACTCATTTCAGATATCTGGCAACACTGGACTCATCTAGGAGTGACTTTTAGAAAGAAATGGGGGTCCTACATTTGATTCCTTTTGGAGCGACTTTTAGTAAGAAGTTCGTTTTTCGACTCATCGAGGAGTAACTGAAAAGCCTAAAAATAGGCTCTACATTTGCTTGCTTGAGCAGCGATTTTCAACAAAAAATATTTGTCTCTTATTGGACTTCTCAAGGCTTTAAAGAAGACTCTTTTATTCTTTAAGGAGCAACTTTAAAATAGTTGCAACGTACTATGTCCATTTTTCTTGCATTTTGTTTGATCATGGAACTTAATGCAAAGTTCAAAATCTTTTACTTACTTAATGCAATCTTAATCTCATTTCATCTTAGAATTCTTTCCTCTGTGTATTATTGGCGCGTGCGCTGTAGTCTTGTGGCCAAAGTTGTTGTTGGAATTTGTAAGATTCTGCGGCCACGTGCGGAGTAAATTTGCCTGCGCACATAAATTGCGCTCATTTCGGGCGCGTCTAGTTTATTGCAGTTTTTCGCCAACATTTTCAGATTTACATAGAACACACCCAACCAGTAAGCAAATAAAATAAAAGTACATAAAGTATGTAGTAAATGTGGGCGGCTTGGAGAAACTGTAGCAAGCAGCGCAACCATGGATTACTTGAATTTCTTTGGAGGCATGTGGCAATGTTTATGGCTGAGCTCAACTTTCAGTGCGCCGGACACAGATGAACAAATAGAATATAGAAACACGCACTTAAACATGATTGTATGTATATGTGTAGTATTTATTGTATGTGTGTATAGAAAAATGTGACGCTGGTCGCCCTACGTCAGTCATGCGACAATGATGAAGCTTTGCGGCGCACTGCGAACGTGGCAGGATTACCTAAGTAGTCGACTAATTGTGGGGCAAGTGGTCGGCAGCAGCCACTAAGCGCCTTAACCTTTGAGTGTGCCTCCAGCCGCTTTTTCCTTATGCTAAAAATTCTGCTTGGCGTTTGCTTTTCTTTATTACTGTTCGAACAGGGTCCAGTGTGGTTGTCTGTCCCGTTGTCGGTGCGCACGTGTGCAATTTGGTGTGTCAAATTGTTTTTATGCCAGTTTGGGATTTCCCAAAACCATGTTGTGAGTGAGAATTGCACGAGCAATACAATAAAAAAGCGCTCTTTTTTGCGGGCAGGGCGGTGGGAAGTGAAAATTGTTGCTGACGCAAAAATAATAACGAAACCGGAAGTAGTGTTTGTACATAGCAGATGTTGGCTTAAGTGGATGGCAAACACATTTGTGCATTACAAAAAATGCTCACAGTATGGTCGTTGCTGTTGTTGTTGTTGTTGTTGTATGTAGATAAGTACATTGTTAAAGTGAATGTTATGAGAAAAGGTGTGGCGCTCTAGGGGGGGACCGACAAATTGAATATAAAATTGTCA
>OY764962.1:115586060-115606060 GCA_963668005.1 Melieria crassipennis | reverse complement strand
GTCCAAGTCAAAGCCAATTTCAATGTATTTGGAATGAATAATGTTTTAGTACACAAAAAATTTAGGAAAATTGAGTATGTCGAAAAGCAATACGAATAAATATGAGATTTTAACATATCGATTGGTGATCGAATACACATTAAATACTTCATTGAAAACTTTTTCTTAAAAAAATTAAAACTTATTCTTTTTCTTTCATTCTGTAAATATTTGTAGCATTGTTCAATATGTGAGCATATATAAAGTTGTATTCAACTATAGAAAAACGTTCATTAATATATAAAAAGTATGTTAAATTACTTCTATATCAATTGAATTCTGCTCAAATCTAATAGATTTCAACTCAAATTAAAATCAATCCATATCGAAGTGAACACAATCCAAATCAAATTCAGTGCTAATATAATTAATTGAAATTTATTCCAAACCAAATTTCATTTCATTGAAATTCAACGCTCAAAATGGTTTCAGCCAACGCCGAGAACAGGATGACTGAGTCTTGCCAACACTCTTTTCGGCCATCAGAATGGGTCCTTTGAGGCGTTCGAGTGTACTTGCTGAGAAAACAGCAAGCGGTCTGTTTACCTAACCTTCCCTGATCCACTTGAATCTATTCCATCTATTAGAATTCAATCTGAATCGAATGCAACAAAATTCTTTAAAAATTAAAGTCAATAACTGATTCTTATTGATGACTTTTATTAATAAAAGTCGCTGACTGATTTACTGATGACTGAAAAAATAAAAGTCACTGAATGATTTTTATTGATGACTAAAAAACAAAAATTCACTGAATGATTTTTATTGATAACTTAAAACTTAAAATTCACTGACTGATTTTTATTGATGACATAAAAAATAAAATTGATTGTTATGGATGACTTTTATAAATCAAAGTCACTGAATGATTTTTATTGATGACTTAAAAATATAAAAGTCACTGACTGATTTACTGATGAATTAAAAAATAAAATTCACTTACTGATTTCTATTGATGACTTAAAAAAAAGTCACTGACTAATTTTCATTGATGACTTGAAAAATAAAACTCACTGACTGATTTTTCTTGATGACTTTTATAAATAAAAGTCACTTACTGAGATTCACTGATTATTTTTAAATAAAAGTCACCAATAATTGTTATCATAGGACAACTTAAATAAAAATCGAAAAATTGTTATTTGTCGACTAATAAGAAAAATACTTACTTACTTACTTACTTAACTGGCCATAACAACCCGCTATCGGGTTACGGCCTGCCGCAAAACTTCTCTCCAGGCGCCTCTGCTTTGCGCGCGCCTTCTCCAGTTGGTCACACCAAGTGATGACAGGGCCTCTTCAACTTGGTCCTTCCACTGGAGACACGGCCTCCCTCTTCGCCGTCGACCTCCAACCATCGCATCGAACACCTTTTTCGCCGGAGCTTCGTCGTCCATACGGCAGACATGACCGAGCCAATAAAAAAAATATCAAATATAATTGTTATAAAGGATTTTTTAAATATAAATAAAAAGTAATAGTTATTTGTTGAGTCATTAAATAAAAGAAAAAAAATAACTCTTAAATATTGATTCTTATAATAAAACTTATAACTGTTACGGTCCCTGGTTTTTTCTTTGCGTTATATTATAGTTTTTTTTCTTATAATTTTGTCCTGGAATAAATGTTCCCTAAAGTGGGCAGACCAATGCTCATTAAAGGTCCATTCTGAAGTACAGTGATGCACACAGGATTTGATTTTGTAGGCGAGGGAGGATTCCGTACTCAAATTATGAGCCCTGTACCATTTGACCCCATATTTGTTGCCCAAAATGTGACATAGAAAGGAGGAGGTCTTAACCTACGAAATACTCCTTGTGTGAGCCGCTGTAAGGATGGCTAAAGTTTTACTCATTCATAGCAAAATTAAATTTAAAAACTAAAGATTACCTGGCATACTCGATCACGCCATTTATGTATAGTCAATAGTTTTAATTTGACAAGAAATTTTGGCCGGAAAAACACCACGACTCGTGCTCAACGACCATAAAATGTTCATCAGTGGAACGACTCGCCTAAGTGAGGACATTTTACTAAATTTAAATGCAATCCGACTTATAATTCTGAAGCTAACTATTACTGACTTCTTATTGGCCATAAGAACAAAATGAGTTACGAACTGCCGCAAAAATTCTTTCCAAGCACTTCTGCCTTCTTCAGTTGCTCACACCAAAAGATGATAGGGTGTCCACAACTTGGTTCCTGCACCGGAGACACAGGCTTCATCTTCTTCACCGTTGACCTACAACTAGCGAGTCGAACATCCTTTTCGGCGGAGCTTCATCATCCATTCTGGGGATATGGCCAATTCCAAAAGTATTCATATATAAAATTTTGGTTGTAAATATAAACAACGAAAGATATAAAGAAATCTTCTTCCACCACTCATTGTTTCGGAAATTTTAGATCAACTATAAAAAATAAACAAACAAACGAACATTCATTGTTGTCGATAGAGAAAAAGTTTAATATAATTAAAAAGTTACTGTGCGTTGACAGACGTTTAGACGGACCTAAGAAATATGAAACTTATTAAATAAATCATTTTATTATCGTATCTGTGTACATATTGAATAAATTTTTGCAAATTATTTTCATCTGCTTTCTGTCTTTCAACTAACTCGTAAATCCTTTTTCCACTGTCCGCCGCTGGTCCTTTGTGAAACTCACCTAACAATGGCTGCAGGATATCGTCATGATTTGGTGCCATCTTTAATTGGCATTTAATATCAGCAAACTCTTCCTTGTTCCCAACTTACAGTGCACAACAACTGCAACAGCAACAACAAAGTGCGTGTGTGTAAACAATAGACGCGGCCGGCAGCGATAAGTTCAAGTCTCATAGTCTGGCAATTAACTGGCAAATATCAAAATTGCTTTACAAGTCGGCAAGCGGACATGTCATTTAATTGAACATTTGATACTCCGCAGCACAGCAGCACAATTTTGCCAATTTTATGCGATTTCATCGAAGAGCAAACACAACAACACAACAACACATTCGGCGGCTGCAACTGACAACAGAATTCGGCAGCATCTGAAACGTACGAAAGATCTCAACGGAATACAATGAATGATCCATCAGCTGCTCAACAAGAACGCAACGCAATGCTGCAACAGAACACAACACAGCACAATTCGACTCGGCTCGACTGTGTTCAGCTGCGC
Source organism: Melieria crassipennis (assembly GCA_963668005.1). NCBI lineage: Eukaryota > Metazoa > Arthropoda > Insecta > Diptera > Ulidiidae > Melieria > Melieria crassipennis. Next base: position 115,602,853 of record OY764962.1, on the reverse strand, counting down.
AGTCGCAGCGCCGCTCGACTGGCTGTGACGTTCCGGACACAGTTTCGGCTGCGACTTTGGCATTAGGAACATAACAATTTGCGCGCTTGTCAATTGCACGACAACATTACGAGCAATTGTTGCGTTCTTGTCGCTGTTGTTTTTGTTGGTGTTATTGATGTGTGTGTGTGTGTGTGTAGGCTGTTGTGGTTTTTGCGCTTTGCCGGCGCGCATTTTGCATTATTCAGCAGCGAGCATAATGGGTGCTTGATGCGTTTGCTGCACTCTTCATTGACTGATGCGTTCGCCGGTGCGACGCGTTGTTGTCGCTGCGGTTGCGGTGGTGCGTGTGCGTGTGTGCGCCTGCATAGATCAATTGGCGCCGCGCGACACCGCAACATGGGACCAAAAGCTGAAATTCGTGCCAATTACTAAAAAGTGAAAATTTCAATATTTTCAAGTTGATGAAAAGTTGACAAAAAGTAACAAACCAGGTAGGCTGCTTAGGTCGTTTTGGCTGTAGAATCGCAAAAGGTGGTTGTAGCCGCATAAGATTCTGTAGCCGTATAGTTGTCAAAATAATTGTCTCCATAGCAACGTTTAGATTCTATATTTTGATAGATGCGATAGTGTCGTTGATGTTGTCAATGTGTTTGAGACCTTAATTGTGAACACTTCTGAGCAGGGACCGGCAATAACAGTTATTTATGAAACTGAATTTGAAAAAATATAGTTCGAACAACTAATTATATAGTTGTATGACCTATACAACTAAATAAAACATACCAATACATTTCTTTTCGCACCGAGAATCCAAATTGGCAATAAACTTTAATTTTGCAATTTTTATGGTAAAATTAAAAAATAATAATTTTTTTAATTTATATTTTAAAAATCCTTTAATAACAATCATTTTTGATTTTTTTCATATTGGTCAACAAATAACATTTTTTTTCGATTTTTATTTTAGTTGTGCTATGATAACAATTATTGATGACTTGCATTTAAAAAAGGCATCAGTCAGTGACTCTGATTTATAAAAGTTAATCATATAAATCAATCAGTGACTTTTATTTTTTAAGTCATACATAAAAATCAGTCAGCGACTTTTACTTTTTAAGTCATCAATAAAAATCAGTCAGCGACTTTTATTTTTTAATTCGCAATATAAGTCATTTAGTAAAAAATAAAAAAATATATATAAAAATAAAATGAAATGAAATTAAAAAATTAAATAAAATAAAATAAAATAAAATAAAATAAAATAAAATGAAATAAAATAAAATGAAATAAAATAAAATAAAATAAATTTAAATAAAATAAAATAAAATAAAATAAAATAATAAAATAAAATAAAATAAAGCAAAATAAAATAAAATAAAATAAAATAAAAGAAAATAAATTAAAATAAATTAAAATAAAATTAAATTAAATTAAACAAAAAAAAATTAAATAAAATAAATCTAAATAAAGAAAATAAAATCAAATAAATTAAATTAAAATATAATGAAATAAAATGAAATAAAATAAAATTTAAAAAATAAAATAAAATAAAATAAAATAAAATAAAATAAAATAAAATAAAATAAAATAAAATAGAATAAAATAAATAAAATAAAAGTATTTAATAAAAATTAAACAGTGACTTTTATGTTTCAATACGCAATGTAAGTCATTTAGTAATAAATAAAAAAATATAAAAATAAAATAAAATGAAAAAAGTCATTCATAATAATTATTCAATGACTCTTATTTTCTAAGTCATCAATAAAAACCATTTAGTGACTTTTATTTTTTAATTCGCAATATAAATGATTTAGTAATAATTATAAAAATAAATATATAAAAATAAAAAAAAAGTCATTAATAAGGATCAATCAGTCACTTTTAATATTTAAGTCATCAATAAAAATCAGTCAGCAACTTTTATTTTTTAAGTCGGTATATAAGTCATTTAGTAAAAAATAAAAAAAAATAAATAAAAATAAAATTCAATTAAATTAAAAAATAAAATCAAATAAAATAAAATAAAATAAAACAAAATAAAAGTATTTAATAAAAATTAATCAGGGACTTTTAGTTTTTAAGTCATCAATAAAATCAGTCAGCGACTTTTATTTTTCAATACGCAATATAAGTCATTTCGTAATAAAAAAAATTAAAAATTAATTAAATAAAAAAGTCATTAATACAGATTATTCAGTGACTCTTATTTTTTAAGTCATCAATAAAACCCATTCAGTGACTTTTTCTAATATAATATATAAGTGATATAAGTGATTTAGTAATAATGAAAAAAAATATATATAAAAATAAAATAAAAAAGTGATTTATAAAAATCAATCAGTGACTTTTATTTTTTAAGTCATCAATAAAAAATCATTCAGCAACTTTTATTTTTTAAGTCGGTATATAAGTAATATAGTAATAAATTAAAAAAACAAAAATAATTGTTATTATAGGATTTTTCATATATACAAAAATTACTTTTATTTGTTGTCATTAAATAAAAATAAAAAAATAACTCTTAAACATTGATTTTTATAATAAAACGTACAGCTGTTACAGTCTCTGCTTCTGAGAAACTTTTTTTGATTCGTATGACAATAAAATTTAAAGCTCAATGAATTTTGAATTAAAACGAATTTTTAATATTTTTTCTATAATTTAAACATATAAGTATGAAAAGATTATAAACATTTTATAGAAACCAAACTTGTGCTTACCTATAAAAAAATTATAAACAAAACTACAAATATCCTTCTTTACTCTTCAATACCCATTTATAGAATCTCAGTGTGCTAATTTTTAAAAGTATTGCTGCATTTTCTTTTGATTTGAAAAAAATATATATATATTTTCCACTAAAATTTTTTCACAGATCTTATCCTTTTAGATCCTTTTTACTAATCTCATAACTCATAGATCTAAATAAAATCTTACAAAATTATTTAGCGAATTAATTGGCTGTTTTCAGCTCTCTGTCCCACTGTGCGTTGTTGTCGTCGTTGTCGTTGCATGCAAACAATTCCCACATGCTGCTGTGACGCGCTTAGTGATTGTTGTTGCTGCCGCTGTAACCGCTGCCATGTTCAGTGCGGCGCATGACACATGACCGCCGCTTGAAATGCGCGCAATATTATCGGCGGCACGGCAGCAATTGCGTCAGGTCGGCGGCACATGTCGGCAATGTGCAATTTTCGCAAAACAATTAAACCGTGTTTTCGTTCGGTTCTATGAGCGTCATTTGGGTAATGACGGCGCTGCGTGATGATTGAATGTGTGTGTGTGTGTGTGGCTGATTGTCTCAGTGTGTGTGTGTGTGTGTGGTTTAGCTGGGGCGGTTAATAAACTGTAGTAGTGCAATGCAATGACCAAACGTTTGTTTGAGAATATTTAACAGTTTTATGACTTTTGGTGCTGACAGCAGTGAAAATTCACGCACAATTGCGCCATGAAATCGAGCAACATTCCCAGTGTTGCTGCAACTCCTTCCGCACACTTTCAATATGTATGCACGTCAGTAACTACACGGCCGACTTGTTGGCCGCTCCAAAGCGGCAGCAATTTATCACATTAATTACAAATTACAGATTTATTAGGCGCTGTTAAGTTGCGGCCGCCGCGCACCGTCAGTCAGTGCGTTCTGCCGTTTGCTGCCTGCCGCGGCATGCAAGCCTGCGTCTATGTCTGTCCGCCCGTCTTGTCAACACACCAGCCCCGACGACGCAGGTTTGCCGTGTGCACGGCCTACTCACTTGTGCCTCGGCATGTTGCACGTGCAACACGGCCATTGCTGCTGCTGCTGCAGCCGCTTAATGGCCATTGCGGCCACTCCACATGTTTCACATAGTCAACTTGGCTAAAATATTAATGGCATTTGTAATTTGCAGTATTGTAATTAATTAATTTTTCCCACTCGCCACACTCAATGTGAGTCCGTCCAAGTCCTCTAAACTCCATTCGACGCAACTCGACTTAAGTCGCTGTGGCCTTCCACTTTGCGTTGTTTTTCAAATTTTAATTGCTTGTTGGCTGAGGGGAAGCGCGAACGTGTACGTGGTCTCTGCTCCAATTGCTGCCATCGCCCAACATGCTAAATTGTCAAGTTTGTGTGTTGCTTTCGTGCGTCGTTTTAATTCATTGCTGCAACTTTTTCACGCCACAAAATAACAAATTAAAAGAAATACATATCAACAACATTTTTGCTGATTCGCTCAACTCGGCTGCACTATATGGGTGGGCAGTCAAGTTTTATATGCAATCAATTTTGTTGCATCAGGTTACTGACACAATTCTTAGTATTTTCCAAAGCTAAAATGGTTATACTCCACAATGTTAGTTGTTTTTTCTCCCCTCAGCTCGTTCCAAATTGTAAACCATCTAATAACAGAAAAAAAAGGTTCTGACAATGCATTCTGGCAGAAAGGGCAAAAAATCAATACACGTGTGTTGGCGTTTAGAAAGTTTACGTCTGAATTTTTTTTGAAGGTGGTCAAAGTTTTCGCCCTTTTGTACATTCTTATGGTGAATCGACCTACGAAAACCATGTGACCTTTCATTTTAGTTATATGATGTGTTCAGCAATTTATTGTTTCATACTATGAGGAACATTTTTATGGAACATTTTACCCCTCTAGTTCCTATTTTTATGGGTCATTTTGACCCTTTCCATAGAATGACAAAAAATTCCTTTGAAACAGAACTTTTAAGGAAGCAATGTACCATGAAAATATTTATTATATAATTCACTTACACCGTGTGACAAAATTTTTAGTACAGTAATAGTACGCAGTTTTTCATATCTACATCCTTTTTCCTTTTAAAAGGACTTTAAAATTTTGAAGAGGATACAAAATAAAAAAAAATATAAAAAATATTTCACCTAGTTAGAATATGGCGATATGTACTTATATCAAATGAAACAGGAAAGGCTCAAGAATTTAAATAAATTAGATTTTTTATCTATTTGTAAAAAAAGAATATGAAAAAGGTCCTTTGAAAATGTTATTCCTTTATATCCTTGTGTAATATATATATAATTTTCTTGAAAAGTAAGTATGTTAAAACCCAAAATCTCCCTGATTACGTGTCATTTTTCTAGTGTGAAATTTTTTTTAAATTTTTGTCGCACGGTGTTATAGGTCTCAGAATGTACCAAGGCTTAACATTTACCTTTAACGTCAGAAAAAAGTCAAAACTAAGAAAAGATTAAGATTAATTTTGTACTAATTAAAAATTGTGGAGGTTAATGAGGTTTCAAAAATACATTTTGATTATTACTTTAAAACCTAAAAGTTGACAGCCTCACAACTCCGATCGTATGGGAGATGCCCTCTGGTGTTGAATTTCTGAACCTTCATTAATTTTGTATTTTTTGTACTCAAGAATGTTGCCGATCACGGAACAAATCATTTATATCGGTTCAGTAGTTTCCGAGATACGATGTTCTCACGCTTACTTAACTACTGCATTTACAAGTGGGGAGCCAATGGCATAGAAAATGGCCAATTTTGTATGGCAGCCCCCTTAAGACTTGGAGATAGCGGGTAGTTGTGTATAAAAAAAACATTTAGAAGGGAAAATAAATGGGTGTCGGTCATACATTTGACACGTCTGGGGGTAACTTGGGAGCAGTGGGAGACTATTTTGTAAAAACGACCATTTTGTATGGGAGCCCCATCAAGGGTTGAAGATGGGGTATAAATATGTTTGAAAGAAATATTCAGTAGAGAAAACTAGTGGGGGTCAGTCATAGATATTAACCCTCTAAGAGCAACTTCTGACCAGCTGTGGAGCAATTTGTCGAATTTCCCAGCTTTTTGGGGGACTTGGACCTCGATGCAATGCCATTTAGCCTCAATCTAGCCCCACAAATTTTTTGGCTCATGCACTTTTTCACCAAACCGCATAAAATGAGAGGTTCCGGAGCATCGAGTACGGTATTTGCCTCAAAATTTGAGTACAGAATCTCTCCTTAAACAAATTCAGTGTGCACCACTGGTTGATATGAAAAGACAACGACTGCAAAACGAATTTAATTCAGACTATTTAGTTCTAGAAAATTAGGAAGAAAGTCACATAAACAGGCATATCGGAAAAATATTTATTTAATGTGCTAAGAGCTGAAGGGTCACTAAGTGAAAATTTCAAGATTACCGGAAGAGCTGTTAAAGTCAACTCAATATGTCACAGCAACTTAAAATTTTTGTAAATGCCTAAAGAGGTCAGCGAAGTGTTGAAGAAACGTCGAAACATAATGAAAGTTTAACTTTTTACTTAGTGAACTTTCAGTCTATAGAAATCAACATGAACAAACGAGCAGATCATATCACAAAATGTAACAAAGTGACTTCTTCTTTTGAAATTTGGTCCATGCAACACGTGACTTTCATCATCTTTATCAATGAAGTCAATTTTTTCATAACGTAAATTAGGGAGTGACGAGGTCGAAGTCTTAAATGTATTTTGAAATCGAAAAACTGTAAATTTAAGTTTTAAACAGAAAAGTATACTTGTTTATTTAATGCTATCTCTGCATTGTAAGAGGACAGAAGAGAAGAAAAGGACTATGTAAATCGATGAATTTCAAACTTAAAGATTTCACAGTTTAAACTAGCATTTCCCTCTAAGACAAACTAGCTTACCTCAAGCTCACTTTTGCTACTTGCTTTATATACCACAATCCTTACCATATAAACCACCTCACCTTATCTGTGGTCATCTAAACTCACCTCACCTTACCGAATCTCCTCACGCCTTGCTTTATCTTACTTAACCTTAGCTCACTTTGTATGCCTTGACACCTTTCCTCACCTTATCTGGAACGCGTCTGCATTGTCAAGTTTTTCCCCCCCTCACCTAACTCCATCTTTGCGTTTATTCGTCTCACTGGTTGTGTGGGCATCTGCTTTGAGTGATTATAGCAAAATCGATAAACTGGACCACCAATGTTGGCGCAACGGCACGAAGAAAAGTCCTTCAAAATTGCCGGCTGCCTTTATTTTGTTCATAAAAAGCTATAAACTCAAACAAAAAACAACAACAACAAAACGCAGCTACAGTTTAAGTGAACGATTTAAAAGTCGTGAGGCTAAACTAAGCGTCACTCGGCCAGGCGGCAACGGACAGCAAAAGTATTGCATAGGCGCGCGGACTGTTAGCTTGTTGGTTGGTTCGTTTGTGCGCGCACTCGAGGCTCGTTGCAGCGGCTGTCTGGTTTCGGCCAGCTGACAGACGAACAGCAATGCCTCGGCCGCAGCCGGGCCGCGTTTGCTAGTTGCGTTTCGTTGGCGCTTTAATAAAGTCATTTGAAGTTAAGTGCGGCGATTACGCGACGAGCTCGGCCGGTTTGGCGCTGGTGCTGACGTTGAGTGGTGGCCGCGCGCCAGTCGGCGGCTGGTGTCGGAGTGTCGGTGGTTGTGCGGCGGCTCGATGTGTGCGGTTCAGCTGGACCGGCTATGCGGAAGGGCGCGGAGCCGATATTTGCCAGAGCGCACGCCCTCCAGCAGCCAAACGATTTCGAAGTCGCCGCACAACAATAACAATGCGGCCACAATGAATGAAAGTGAAATGCCAAAATGAAATGAAATAAAATGAAATGAAAAACACACAAAATCACACTCGAGGGCAAAAGTGGCTGTCGCCGTGGCGTGTCGGGCCGCAGCGACGCAGCGACACAGCCAACCCCGAACGAATCGAATTTGCAGTGAAAACCACACACAAACGTTCCGCAGTTGATTGTTGCTAAAAACAATAACAACAACAAAAACTGATGCTGTATGAAAGAAAGAAAAAAACACATAGAAAAATGCATTACAATTGTTGCAGCCACAACAACAACAACAACGCGCACAACTATGCGCACAATGTGGGTGCAGCGAGCGGCCGATTGGTGCGGAACATGAAGCGCGCGGTCGGCCAGCAGCTCATCGGCAGCGTCAGCGTCGACGACAGCACACAGTCAGACGTTGAAGTTGACGCCTGACGCTGCCGCTGTCGCTTTTGCTCGCAACGCACTGCAATCGGCTGAAATATTGCATGCGGCCAAGACGGGACCAGTTGCGGCGGCAACGCAATTGCAGCGCACTTTACACGTATTAAAAAAAAGAGCATTGTTGTTGTTGTTTTGTAAGACAATTGCACGTTTTTCATGTAGCTTGGCAGTCTCAGCGATTTTTGGGCCGCATTCGTTGATTATTTTCAGTTGCTTTATTGCCAATGATAAGAAAATTGCTGAAACGTTGTCGATGTTGTCGACGACTGATTGCAGCTGATAGTTGTTTCTCTTGCTGTTGTTGTGGTTGCTATTCTTGTTGCTGCTCATGTTAGTTTTTTTTATTAGTTAATTTCTTTTTTTATTTAATTTTTGTTGTTGTCTAATTTCGTTTAGTAGTTGCAGCAAATTTGTTTTAAATTGTACGCGCAACTTTGGCGCAAATTGTTTACGAACCCAACGTACACAGTGAAAAACCAAAACCAAAAATAAAAATAATTATCAAAAGCGTAAATCGGTTGGCTGTTAACATGGCCAGCGAATTGTTGTTGCATGTTGCACAGGTTGCGGTTGTAGATGCAATCGCCGCATTGATGTACAAAGCATCCGGAATTGTTTACGATTTCGATGGGATAAGCCGGCCGGGGCACAGTGCACCGTTCCCGGATAAGTTGAATCTAAAATATATTGGAGTAGATTTAAAAAAAGAATTCTTAAAGAAAACTTTGAAACTCTTAACAATTTCCGGAAGAAAACTATAAAATTAATAAAAAGAAAAACAAAAACATGTTTCTTCTTACATGTCATTCATGGTCTTTTTCTATATCTTCTTTGAAACTTGACAATCTAAAAATTTTCCATAGCACTTAAATTTGGTGATAGATGGGCCTTTTTATAATGTATGAGAGAAAATTATGACAAATTCCTAACAATTTCCGGAAGAAAACTATGAAATTTATAAAAAAAAAATATTTTTCTTCTTCCGTGTCATTCATCGTATTTTTCTATCTCTTCTTTGAACTTGACAATCGAACAATTTTCTATAGCACTTAAATTTGGTTATAGATGGGACTTTTTATAATGTATGACAGAAAATTATGACAAAACTGTCCTTAACCCTTTCTGCCCCAAAGTTGCCTGAGAGCAACTTCACCTATTTGTCATCTTATAGCAAAAGCTACGATTGATTTATCGTTTAAATTTAAGTAGGCACCAACAAATTAATATTTTTAGAAGTGAATTCAAAGCAAATTAAAAAATTGTTACTCTTATCTTCAAAATAATTTCTAATAATTTGCAGCGATATCCGGGAAAGTTTGTGTTCTAATTGAAGTCTACGAATTGGGCGCGTTTGATCAAAACCCTGTTGCTTTAATAAAATCAAAAAGTGATAATTTTGTATTTTCCCAAAAATATTAAATAATTTTTCTGTAATTAAAAAATATTGATACAAAATATATTTAACCCGTTTTAAGCTAAAATGTTTCAAAAGTAAACTAGCTCTAGAACTCTAAAAAAAGGCTTGGCGATTTCAAATTTTGTGTGCCCACTTCTTAGGTAAATGTTTCATGATTTAAATACCAAAAAGTAATATCGAGACACAGAGTAAAATTCGTGGTCGAAAGGGTTAAACCATTTTTTAACATGTTCCACGGTCCTTATAAAGTCAGTAAAAAGAATCCCATTATTTTTCCAATAGATGGTTTTAGTAATTTGTTCCTGCATTCTAAAACTGCGATCGGGTCATGGGAGATGTCGTTAGAAAAACAAGATTTCGTACTAAAAGACCTTTTCAGGCAATTTTATGATTGCTTCATCCAGTTTTGTTTGAGAACAAAAAGAAAACACGTCATATTTAAAACGTTTTCTTCCGTAAAAATAAAAAAAGAGACCAGTTGATACAAACATATACTTCGTTGTGGTTAATTAATAAAAATGTCAATAAAATCATGGAAATTGTCGAGGTTGACCATCATGGAAGGACTGTTTCGACTAACGAGGAGCTAAACATTGCACAAACACCGTTTAGAACTTTTGAAACTACTTGATTAAGTCTGGATACAACAAGAAGGAAGAAAAAGCTCTTAAACTGAATTTCCATCTGCAAATAATTGTTGAATCGCAACAAAGCGATCTACTTATTTCTGAAAGAAATTGTGTTAGCTAGGAAGGTAGAACTTAGGCCTTGAAAGTCCATTGTAATACCACAAGCAGTCGAGCTTAAGTCCGCTCACTCATTGAACCAATTTCAGCTTCTCCTAAAGTCTAGTAGACTGCGAATAGTTCTATCGACAAGATAACGTATCGAAGAAAATGTTGCCCAGGTGATTCTTCTTTCGTCTGAAGGCACAGTGATTCGTTCCATAGACAAAATTCAAAAAATGTATAGTCTCAGAATTTAACTATTTTGATATAATTTGAAGGGTATAACTCCAACTAAAAACTCCAAAAAATTTGTGCAAAAAATTAATTAGTGTTTGTGCAAAAGCGGCTCAAAGTTAAAACTTTTTTCACAAAAAAATTTAAACACATATTTTTTGTTTTTAAGTCTATTGAGTAAAAAAAATTTCAAAAATACATGGTTATCAAGAAGTTGCTAAAACTATATTATTATTAAAAAAAAAAACTATATTATATTACTATACAACTATAGATTAAGAAATGATGTGACTATTTTCGCTTTTAATGTTTTCTCAAAATTTGCAGACCTGAGGCTTAAACTTCACTTTTAATTTAAAATATATTTCTAAATTACAAATCTGAAAATTGGCAAAAGTTAGAGGAAAATATCTAAAAAGTATGTATGAAGGTATGTTCCTGGATTTTTTTTTTTATTTTAAGAAGCATTCTTTCTTTGTCGGATAATGCAATTACATCCTCCGATATCTTCCGATCTCAGAAAATAATTCAATTTAAAATGTGGTCTAACCACCTATTTTTCGACAAAATTTTTTTAACTCATCCCTAAAAGTATGCAATCAGCATGCAAAATTGAAACAACTGCACAAATGCAAAACATACATCTATTATTATTTTAATTTTTATTGCAAACCTAAAGGGTCCTTAGACAATTTCTGTTACTATTTGCAATTATCAATGTTGACGTTACCAATTAAATGTAAAATCTGAAAAATCTAGCCAACACATTTGGTACTATAGCTCACCAAAAATTACGAAATTTACAAATTTAAGTCTCAGGCATTGCCAAACTACAAAAGTTTAAGAAAAAGAAAATAGAATTTCAATTCAGCAGACCATGATTTACTAGTATACCACTTTTAATTTGGACCTGTAACGTCTGAAGAAAACAATCATATAGAGACGGCCAGCTTTGGCCTATAGGAGAAGTTCCATCAGGACAACGCCAGACCACATACACCGATAGTGACTCGTTAGAAGTTCCGGTAGCTGCATTGGGAAGTTCTTGTGCATTTATCTTATAGTACGAATCCGGCATCAAGTGATTACCATTTGTCTATGGCGCATTATTTTGTTTGTGGAAAATTTGCCTCATAAGGGACGAAAGTTTCCATGAGAGAAGCATAACACCGTGCAACAAAAATCAAAACATTTCAAAACACACGAAAAAATCTATATATGTCAAATGTAGTACAACTGCGTTTTTAGTTTTTTCCTCTGACGTCAGAATTTTTTTTAAAAGGACTTTGAATTGTCAAAGACATATTTATTAAAAAAATTATTTTAAAAATTGAGCGCATTGTAGAACAACAAGACGGGTATCAAAGGAAAGAGAAAAATCCTTAGAATCTTAGAAAATGAATTTTTTGGTGCAAAAGGACGAAGAGGTATTGAAAATGTCCTTTTAAAATTTTATCCTTGAATATCCTTGCAAATTTCCAATCGTTTTCTTTTGAAAAAAATATATCTTAAGGACTAATATGCACACTACTACGTCCTTGAATTTCGTCCTTCTAACTTTATTAGTTTAAGATATACAAAATTTAATACTAATACTAATATTTATTATTAAAAAATTATTATATAAAATAAAAATATTATTATGAAATATTATTATTGTATTAAAAATTATTTCTTTTGTATCCAAATGTTTTCCCTTTGAATATTACCGCTTTCAAACATTATCATAAAATTCGAAATTAACTTTACATGTTGTTCGCAACTGTCAACAACAACAATGCCCATAGATTGACAAGCTTGTTGCCTGCTTAAACCTGCAAGCAACGCCTTCAGGTGCTCCGCTATTGCGCTTCTCAAATTGTACTCAACGTATTAATAAAACTTGCATAAAAGCCAAAACGCCTACTCTATCAAATCTGCAAGAACAAAAACAACAATTTGATATTTTGCAATTTCGCTCAGCGTCAAAAACGTTTACGCACAAATTAAACGCATGAGCAGTAAAACAGCAGGAGGCAAAAGTACTGAAAAAGGACAGACACCAGCACCGACACACACACACACACACACTCACACACACGCAAGTGGTTGCGCTGTTTAATGGACCCTTTAGCGACATTGGCACATAAATTAACATTTCATGTGCAGCGACGACCGAATAGCTGTTTATTTTGTTGTTGTTGTTGTTGTTGTTGCTGTTGTAAGCAACGTTGCTGGGCGTTGCCGAAACTGTGCGCCACGCAATATCAAAAATTTGCGAATGTTTAATAACTTAATTAACCCAGCACGCTGGCTGGTCGATGCGTAATTGTTGCAAAATACTTTGCACGAACCCGAAACGAGCAACAACAACCATCACATTTGGCACTTTAATATTGAAAAAGGAAAATAGTGATTTTGTTTTTGGGGGGGGGCAGTCCCTGACGAATTGGCACGCCAAGTGTCCCGACCGCTGTGCAACCTTGCCAACCTTTTTTAATGTTGCGCACGTTTGCTGTGTGCGAAATGTTGTTGTTGTTGTTGCTACTTTACGCTCCATTTTTAATTTCATTCATTTTTATGCACAATTTAATGGTCGAACGAGCACAGCAGCAAACCGTGTGACCCCCAAAGCGAGAGAACCTACAAAATGCGGCGCGCGGAAAGCATGCGGCAAAAAAGCGCATTGCGACGCGGCGAAGGAGCAGCGAGCGCAAATGCTTCGCAAAGCTCGAGTGAAAAGGTGAAGTTATTTTGCCGTTTACAAAATGTAATTATGCTATGCAAACAACAACAACAACAACAAGAACATTCACCGCCGACAACCACAGCAGCGAAATGGCCAACACTCTAACGGGTCAAGGCGAGAGCGCAACGAAACGAGAAATACGCTGTGCATAGCATAAAAATCGGTCGAGAGCGAATTTGAGAAGAGTAGGTATGCAAGTCATCAGAAAATTGAACAAATTTATGGGTATTCACAATACGGCTATGTAAGGATATTCACAGTATGGGCTAACAGACTGGATCGAGTGAAAATGTATGAAACGAAATAGAATAAGTTTTTAGCACTTCTAAATTTGTTATATAACGTTCACGAAGGACGAATTTCAAGGATGTAGTAGTGTACATATAAGTCCTTAAGATATATTCATTCAAAAAAAACCATTGGAAATTTCCAAGGATATTCAAGGATAAAGTTTTAAAAGGACATTTTCAACAACTCTTCGTCCTTTTGCACCAAAACATTAAATTTTCTAAGATTCTAAGGATTTTTCTCTTTTATTTGATACCAATAACGTTATTCTACAATGCTCTCATTTTTTTAAATATTTTTTAAATAAACATTTCCTTGAAATTTCAAAGTCCTTTAAAAAAAATCGTGACGTCAGAGAGAAAAACTAAAAACACAGTTTTACTACATTTGGCCCCTAGTTTCGCGAGTATGTACTACGAGGCAAATGCAATAAAACATGACCTTGTTTATTTTTTCGAACGCGGCTAAAACGAAAGCGCTTTTGAAAGCTTTAAAGGCGTTTGTCTTTTTTGACAGTTTAAAATCACAACAAACTAAATTTATTAAAATTACATTTTTACATTGAAATTTTCGTTGGTTTGAAATTTGTAAAATATTCTTATTTATTTATTAGTAGTAGTAGTAGTATTTTATTTATTAATACTTCAATATTATTCTGTGTAGAAATCAGAGATAACAAAAAAGCCAGCAATTTTTTAATCAGCAGACGCAAAAAAACTGCTCTCTGAACTGCGCCAAGAAAACATGATCACAAATGAACTGCCAAATGAAATGCAAATGCAAGAATGTAAACACTTTGAAATCACTCATTTGAAATCATGCATTTGGGTTCAATGTGGACGTGGTATTATATAGATTTCGAGAGGACTTCTTTCAGACCCAGGGCTGCATGTTTCGTCTGGAAGTATTAATTTACTTCGGCTTTGATTTAAAAGTATTGATTTAATTAGCAGACTTTGCTGTCATCTTAACAACGTTAGCCACTTGAACTTATTTTAGTTGATTTGACTAACATGGCAAACATTTTGTATTACAGTTGCAAACCAATAGTACTATTCTAGGGTCTAAAGAGGTTGTGCTCTGGTCCTTTCTATTTATATTGTGCTGTTCTATTCTTCCACCAGAAAAGAGGACACTAACTCCTATTGTGAATACCGCTATTAATACATGGCAGCTTAATATGGTTTGGGTTTAAAAATTAGGATATGAAGTTTTAGATGTTTAATTTAGGGCAAATCAATTGTTTGTTGTATGCTGGAAATGGCGAGTGGTTAGTTTAATGAATCACTGGTTATTTGTTGGATAGTGAGGAGTATAAAATATTCAAGCAACAGGCCAAGGGATGGGAATTTGAACAGGTGAGCAGAGTGATGCGTGTGTAGTCAAACAGGTTGCCGACCAAGTGAAATAAGGGGTGGTGCTACTCATGCGTTGAGTATGAGGACAAGATGATTAATGGGTTCATGACTAGATAAGTGATTCCAATTATAGGAAAATTCTGAATTAATTAGTTAAATGAATAAATAGTAGGCTGTACAAAGCATGAAGTAAAAAACATTAAGGAGGCATTTCCACTTAATCGTTCGAAATCACCTACGTAAATCTTTGAGAGGTCAGTGAAGTTCACAAGGAAGAAGCTCCTGAGAATACAGAATATTTTGGGGGGGGCGGTTGTTTTCTACTCATCAATGGTGAAGTGTGTCCATACCAGGCCGCGTCTTTGGGTGTGTTAATCAGACCTAACTTCAGATAGTAAAGCTGGTCGTACGGCATAAATATTGTTTAGTTGAACCTGCAGTTTATGCTTATTCCGAGCAGTTGGCTTTTTACTTTTCGAAGCCAATTTTTTGTTCATACAGCTTGTGTCATTTACCCCTTTCGGTTGTAATTTTTCCTTATAATCTTCCGGACAACAGTCCAGAATCGTGTAAGATGGAAGAGTCTTGTGGAGGCCCTAAAAATAAATAAAAGTCTTCTGAATTAGCCACCATACAACTTTTCAGTCCGATTTTACGACAGTAAACTTGTTCAAACGAAAATCACGATTCCTAGAGGTTTGTCATGGCAAAGAAAATAAAAAAATACTAAACAAACTAATACGAGATTACATACTCTTCTATACTTTCTTTGGTCGAAGCCTTGTAAAGAGATTCGAACTAATGATCCTATGAACTGGGGTTCAACGCACAAGTCTCTGTATATTCATTCATTTGACTAATATAATAAAAATTAAATTGATGTGCTATGCGCTGTGGATTTATAAGAATGAAAAAATATGTGCATGATGAAAGGATAAAAGAGATAAAGTACTGAGGTGACTACTAAATGTGCAAAGGAGTGAATGCGCCTACAGTTGGACGTGGATATAAAGTTCAACTGAAGGCTTTAAGACTGATCAATGCGTATGTATGGAGTGTGAAGCACCTACTTTGAAGAAGAAGAAACTTGTAAACCCTTATGTGTGTGATGGGGTACCCGGGCACCCAAATCAATTTATATAGCGAATCATAAAATATACTTTTATATTACTGAGAGCTTTAAAACTAAGCAGAAATGGCAAAATTTCGTAGATTGCGAATAAAAAGTTAGAAAATTTCATACAATTTCTACTGGGGTACCCGGGTACCTCAACACACGGGTAAGGGTATTTTTTCAGTACACATACTAGGCCTTCAAAAAATATGTAAAACACAAAATATATATTTATTAAAAAACGACTATATCCCAAACAGCACAAACTTTCACAGAATGTGTAGCGTACATCAAACTAAAGAAAAACAGAAAATATTCAGCGTTAAACACTGCGAAGGACCCAAAAAAACGAACAGCAAGAATAGGTATTAAAAAGTTGCAACATCAACATCAACAACAACACTTGTCGTTATGTTCAAAGCATAAAAAATTTCAAGTCAAGTGATCTTTTCAGCTTCAAGTTTGCTATTCGTTTGCGGCTTTTCTTTTGCCAATGAAAACTAAATTTCTCTTTCGATGGAATGGGATGCAGTAATTAGCACTAAAATTGCTGCCATGCCATTTCGCTTAACAACCCAAAAGGGCGTCAAACGATGTCACCGGCACAAATCGAATTGAAATTGGCGCATATTTTTATGGCGCCATCAAAGCAAACGGCTCGCCGAAGGGGGTCGTTGCCAAACTGTCAAATGCTGCTAGCGTGCAAAATCAATAACATTAAAAAACAGACGGAAATTATCATAAAATTAGAGTTAAATAACAGCGATTAAAAATTGTTGGTGCACGCACCACATGCTGCTCGACCCTTATAGGGTCGAGCCGCTTAATGGCCGCACACCCGGACCGGACCGGATCGGACCGGAGCGCGACAGCCTGGTGAAGTGTGCATAAAAATGTGTCGCTTGCTGTGTGCAGCGACAACGGCAGCCGGCAACTTGACTTTGCTCTTGT